>BMAO01021676.1:0-49870 GCA_019973975.1 Trichonephila clavata | reverse complement strand
TCCTAGGCACAAACCAACTACCACTTTTCAACGAAATGAGTAGTAATTGTGCATATATTGAGATAGAATTAGGCCTAGACAGGTATAATAGACATGACACATACAGTCTTGGCACTCTGTTGCCTGTTGATATATAGCTCAAAATTCCCAGTCTCAGAGAAAATGTCCTGGAACAATATTTGACAATTAAAATTATTTGGATCCTGATCTCATTGAAGCCAGGAAGAGCCCTCCTGAAGCCGAGGCCTTGGGCCCATGCCTTTTAAATGCCTCTTTATGAAAATAAATGGAGGTTTTACATATATAATTTAGGGATATGAAAAAAAATTCATAGTTCAAGTTAAGAAATATGTAAGATGTTTTTTTACTTGTAACTAATTATCAATGAAAGATGAATGTTTTTTGTCATATTATTAGATAGCTAAAATTAAAATGTTTGAATTAAAACCTCATAACCTATTATAAATGTAATTTTTTGAAAATCATACAATATTTTGATGACCAATTCTTTTTCTGCTTAGTTTTGCTCTAAATAAACAAACACAGTATTTTTTTTTAAAAATTTGAATCCTGTTTCTTTTCTAAATAATTAAAACTAGATTTTGTAAAATCTGTATTCTTTCTTTATCAAACTATTTTTAACACAATTTCAAAAAGTTCTAAAAACATTTTTTAAATAATTATTTAATTAAAGATATTAACAATTATTATTTAATTAACAATAATCACATTTAAAATGTCCTCTTATCGTAAAAAGAGTGCCTTTATTTCAATGTTCATAGTTGAATAAAACTTATTAATCTCCTTAAATATTCACTTTAAAAACATTTTGAAAATTTTTTAGTTAATCCTTAATCTTATTTTGCCAGAATTTATTTTCACTTTAAATTACCTTTGTGTAGTAAATTAAAAAAAAAACTAAAATAATAATTATTTTTTTTATTTTAGTTGGAAGTAAGTGGTAGATGAATGATTTCATGAAATATACATTATGGATTTTTTAAGAATACAAATTAATGAATTTTATTTTATGTTCTTTTATGATTAAAAAAAGCTTACCTTTTCTAGGGTTAATTTAGTTTTCTAGTCATTAATATTGTAAAACTAGCCGTTACCCGCCCGCTTCGCTGGGTATTTCATGTTTTATAAATTTTTACTGATTATATATATGTATAAATTATTGATATCTAAGTCCTAGCATTAAGAATTCGATTGTATTGAAAAATATACTTATACCTTTAACTGTCGCCTGTTGACAAAAAAAAAAAAAAAAAAAAGGCAGAACTCATCTAATTTGCATTTTTTAAAAATCTCAAAAATTGAAGTATAGAATGATGTTTGCTCATTCGTAACCCAAAAACCAAGTGGATTCCCGCAAAACCAATTTTCGGTGGATCTCTACTCCGTAAATTGAACATGCAAGCCAAATTTCAAGTCTAAATCTAAGAGAAAAAAACAAAAGTTTTACTATCAATATCCCCGTAATCCCGTTGAGAGCTGTTTTCCAAAATAACCGCTCTTAGCAGATTTCAATTCAACAAAAGAAAAATGCAAACCAAATTTCATGTTATAGTCCTTGTAGCTCGAAAAAAATGAATTTTTTTTGTCAATATGTCCCAGTAACCCCTGCACCCACCCAGAAAATTATTTGCTTAAAATGCATTCTTAGTGGATCCCTATTCAACAAAAGAAACATGCTTAACAAATTTCAAGCATATGGGTCTAACAATTAAAAACAGGAATTTTTTTCTGTAACTCCTCTTGAGTTACCATCCTTTGGGGCAATTTTCGTTTTACTCTTTGTTAGAGGAACTCTATTCCATGAAAGGAACATGCCTACCAATTTTCAAGCAGGATGATCAAATAGTTTAAACATGGAAATATTTATCGATTACGCTTCTTAATCTCCCGAAATTAAACTTGGTAGTTGATATTCGCGAAACCCATTTTGTAGTGGTTCTCTACTTTATGAAAGGAATCTGCTTATCAAATTTCAAGACTGTACGTCTAATAATTTAAAAAAGGGGATAATTATCTATAACACCACTTGAGCCCCGCAACGCCACTTCAGGGTCTGTTTTCACAAAACTCATTTTGTAGGGAATTGCACTCTTTGAAAGGAATCTGCTTAGCAAAATTTGAAGACTGTGCATCCAATAAATTAAAATGCAAAAAAAAATATCAATAACGCCCTTTGAACCCCCGCAAAGCCACCTAGGGGTTGATTTTCACAAAACACATTTTGTAGTGTATCTCTATCCTGTGAGAGGAACCTGCTTACCAAATTTCAAGACTGTGCATCTAATAGTTTAAAAATAGAAATAATTATTTATATGTGCCCTTAACACCCCTTGGGTTGCAACACCCCTTGGGGTCAATTTTCCCCAAACCCGTTTTGTAGCGGATATTTACTCCATGAAAGAAACTTACCTACCAATTTTCAAGCAGGTAGGTGAAGTAGTTTAAAAACGAAAACATTTATCTATTACGCCACTTAATCCCCGCAACGCCACTTAGAGGTATGCCACTGTTTTCACAAAACCTTCTTATAGCTGATCTCTACTCTATGAAAGAAATCTATTTATCAAATATAAAGACTGTGGGCCTAATAGTTTAAAAATGGAAAATAATTATCTATAAAACCCCTTAAATCCCGCAACGCCACTTGGGGGCAATTTTCACGAAACCCATTTTGTAGCGTATCTCTACCCTATGACAGGAATCTGCTTACTAAGTTTCAAGACTGTATGTCTAATAACTTAAAAATTGGAATTTATAATGCCCTTAAACCCTCCGCCCCCGCACACCCCTTGGGGGTCAATTTCCCCAAAACCTGTTTTGTAGCGGATATTTACTCCATGAAAGAAACTTACCTACCAATTTTCAAGCAGGTAGGTGAAGTAGCTTAAAAATGGATATATTTATCTATTACGCCCCTTAATCCCCCGCAACGCCACTTAGAAGTCTGTTTTCACAAAACCCGTTTTGTAACTGATCATTATTCAACGAAAGGAATCTATTTATCAAATTTAAAGACAGTGCGTCAAATAGTTTAAAAATGGAAATAATGATCTATAATGCCCCCTAAGCCCCTGCAACGCCACTTGGGGGTCGATTTTCCCCAAACTCATTTTGTAGAGGATCTCTGCTGTATGAAAGGAATCTGCTTACCCAATTTCAAAATTGTACATTGAGTAGTTTAAACATGGAAACAATTATTTATAACGCCCCTTAACCCCCCGTAACGCCATTTGCGTTTCGAATTTTGGAAAATCCGATCTTAGCTGATGTCTACTCTATGAAAGGAACATATCTACCAAATGTCAAGTCTGTAGGTTGAATAGTTCCAGAGATATCGTGATTAGTCAGTCAGTGAGTCGCTTTTCTCCTTTATATATATAAATTAATATTTTTGTGTTTTTCACAGTTGATAAATGTGTGTGAAATTACATTCACTTTAAACTAAAATGCATTTGCTTTACCTTTTTAAAATATTAGTATTTTGTAACTGGGTTAGCATTTTTATTCTTTTTTTTACCTGTTAATTATTATTTCACTTTCCTTAGAGATTTCTTAAAACTATTTGTGACAAGCCTTTTTTTTTACTTTTATAGACTCGAACAAATGTGTTGATGATATTGGACTAATATCAAGGCCAATTGTTGCTTGTCTACCTGCATGGTTTCGTTTTGCACAATGCCTGCGCCGTTACAGGGATACCAAAGAAGCTTTTCCTCATCTTGTGAATGCAGGAAAATATTCTACAACGTTTTTCAATGTTGCATTTTCATCTCTGTATGTGTATACAAAAGGTAATCAAGATTTTCCATTCATTTTATTTGAATTGTTTATGGAACAATTATCGTGAAATGGAACTTTATTAATTATTATGGAATGCATTATTTATTAATATTCAATGGTCAAATGATTTACAAAATATTCTATTTTAAAAAATAGGGAAAGTACAAAATATGCGAGTCTTTTCAATAAAAATTTTTAAAAAGAACAATGTTTATATACATACAAAGAGCAATTTAATAATTAACTTAACTTAATAGAATTCATAAATCATGTTTACTTTGAAAAACATTCTTTTTTCCCTTCAAAATAACCATTTCAAAAATAGATCTCTTGTAATTTATTCAAGTTTGTGTTTAGTATCTGTGTGGTCTAAATAATTTTATAAGTAATTGTCATTTTGAAATGTGATCCATCTTTTATAAAACCGTGAATTTCTTAAAAAAGAATTGTTTTTATAAATAGGCTTTTTAAAAAGAAGTATTTTGTATTTTTTTTTATCTTGCATGAGGAAATTGAAATTATTTTTATTTTAAGATATTTATTACAAGTTTTTTTAAAAAAAAATGTTTAAATTTCATTATTTTGATATATTTGAAAGAATGTAATCAAGAAGCAAAATAAATAAAATAAAGTAAGGGGGAAAAAGCATATATATTTTTTATATGTATGTAACTGTTTATTGAATGACATAAGTTAATCTAAAATATTATGAAAAAAGAGTATTGTAAAAAACAGAACTTAATAAATCTAAAAAAATTCTGAATTTAAGTCTACTAATTTTTTCTATTTAGAATTATTTTAAATTTTGTAAATTTTAATTTGTGTAACTCTTTATTAGAAAACAAAATATTATATTTAATGGAATAATTTTTATTAAAAAAAATGGCATTCAATTATTTTTTTGTATTATCATTATTCCAGAAAATGAAGTTACACTAAGGAATGTTTTGATTATGAAAGTAATTCTTAAAATAATAATAAATTACTTTTTAATGTACTAAATTTTTTAAATGTTCTGTTGCTGATGTATTTGAATCCTCAAATGATTTATTTTTTAACTAGTATTTCTTTAATGATATAATCCATGAATTCTCTTTATTACAATTATTTGATAATTAGCAATTATAACAATCTCTTTAGTTTTTAAGTAATTAAAGTGAAATACATTTTATGAAAAAATGCTTAAGATGAAATATCTGTTAATGTGTAATAATACCTCGGTCCCAATAAACTACTATGTATTTTCATGCATTTTTTTTTTTTACTCTCAGAAAACTAAAATTGCTTAACACAAAAAGATGGAGAAGAAGAATATCGTAACTGAGCCAACACTTAATGAAATGTTTGGGAAAGTTTCTGTATTATTAGACTATCCTACTGTTTCATTGAAATAATTCGTTACAGTAGATGATGATAATGTGTTTGTAGCCCCAATTATGGCAGGCAAAGCTATTTTGGAGTTTCTTAAAAGCTAAAAAAATATTGTTGATTCAGATTCCGACGAGGAGTATGAAATGGGTAATGCAGCTCCTTTTCCCACTTATCCGAAATGAGGAACATCATGAAAAGAATGCGCAGTTATTTAGATGCTCATTCCAATGGTAAAATGAATAACAAAATAGAGGACATAAAAAAATTTGTTGACAATTTGATGCTAAAAAAGGCAATGCAAAGAAAAATATCAGATTATTTTTCAAAAACGTAATAAATGTTTTTTTTTAAAAAAAAAACATGAAAATTTTGTATTAAATTTCATTAAGTTCTTGTGAATGTTTTGTTTCTTTGATTTTTATTAAATGTATGCATAAATATATATGTAAATAAAATTTACTCTAATAAACTTAATTGTATTGAATATATGTTTTCTTTTGAAATATCTTTTAACATGAAAAAATATTTCAGTTCTCTCAGTTTCATGTTAAATGATTTTCTCTGTATGTAAATTATGCAATATTGTTTTACTGTATTACATGGAATTAGTTCTTGTTTGAATTTTTTTTTGAAAAAATCAGTGATGTAATTTATAATTTGGTTTTGTAGATGATTACGGTTCAACATGGGGGAACCCTTTCTTTTATCTCTGGATTGTGTTTGGTTTTATTAGTTCAATCTACACTTATATCTGGGATATAAAAATGGATTGGGGTTTATTTGAAGGAAACACAGGTGAAAATCGATTTTTAAGGGAAGAAATTGTATATTCATCTCCAGTAAGTGTTATTTATTTTAAAAAAATGTAATGAAGTATCATTAGTTTTTTAAAAATATAATGTGTTTTGTTATAAAATAATTCATTGTATTTGCTATGAATAGTGTGGTGCTAATAAGTGTTCAATATTTTTCCTCTTGTCTAGAATTACTATTATTTTGCTATCGTAGAAGATTTAATATTGAGGTTTGGGTGGACATTATCAGTTTCTTTGACTGAGATGGGTCTAATTCATGCTGATATCATGTCTTCCGTACTTGCGCCTCTAGAAGTTATCAGGTATGCCATTAAGGTTCTAAATTGTTAGTTTTTGAGAAAAAAATCTTGTGTTATTATATATACTATAAGACATAGCCATCATATTGTTATTTTTTTACATAACATTTATAGAACTAGGAAAATTTTGATAATCTTTACTAAGCTAAGAAAATTTGAAGTTTATAAAGCTAGTAAGTAAAATTAAATTTCTGTGTGGGTATGTTTATATTTTTTTAAAGTATGTTTCTATGATTTTTTTGTTATTTGTTTGAGATGTCATCTTTTTTTTAATTGTAAAATGTATATAAGTTGACCTTCCAAAAAAGCATTAAAAATTGAGTACTTGCCTGTCAACTCTATGCCATTGGTGAGGTTTAGCAACTTATAATCAACCTCTGAAGAATTTTAACAAATTTTGGCAGTTGTGTTTTAGATAGTATCAAATAGGTTGTTTTCATGACATCTTTGAAGATTAATAAAATCTTGACAGTTAATATCTGTCATGCAGTTAATTTCTGTTGATAAATTGCATTTGCATGGTCAATATGAGAGTGCCAAAAATTGTGTCGGGTACTCTAATATAATTTAACTCATAAAGTTAGAGATAAAAATAAGATAAAGTTTAAAATAGAACTATCATTATTTAAAAAATCATTGCTATTTGATTATTAAGTTCTTAGTAATAAATTTTTTGTAGTTTTGGTAATTTATTTTAATTATCAGTTCCCAGCCCTTTCTCATAAGTATACATATATGTTGTTCATTACAAATACTCTTGGTATATAGCAGTTTTTTCGGGTCATATTTTTTCCTTGGAAACTTTTTTTTTTACTGTTAGGAATGTGAAATAGTGTTATTGCTTCTATTGGAGGTAATCAAGGAGTACTGTAATTTTTTTGTAATTTCCACTTAAAAATTTGAAATAACTTGTGTGTTTTTTAATTCAATTGTTTCTTCAACTGCAAAATGTTTTGGACTTCATGTTAGAAATTCAATCAATTATGAAGAATTTTTTTATATGTTGAGAAATTAAAAATTATATATTTGAAAAACTGTATCTATACATCTATCAAATCTATCAAAAAAATTCTAATATCTTTACATTTAAAGACATGAGAAATTATGTTTTAAAATTTCTTCAAAATCTTATCTGTGATTAAAATAATGGAAAATAAATGCACATTGAAAAAATTCTCTTAGCAAGTATGGTTTTAATCATTAATGTCTTAATTTACTTGATCTAATAGGAGATTTGTTTGGAACTTCTTTCGTCTTGAAAATGAACACCTTAACAATTGTGGTAAATTCCGAGCTGTACGAGATATATCTGTAGCACCTTTAGATTCTAGTGATCAAACTCTTCTTTTGTGTATGATGGATGAACCCGATGGTGTCATCAATCGAAGAAAGAAGGAAAGGAAGTATCCAAAGTAGGTTTTCTATTGTATTTTGAAAATTTTATTCATTTATTAAATCAATTTTAAAATTATTTATCAGTTTGATGTCTCCAAAATTAAAATGGAATCATTATGATTAAATATTCATTGCATATAAAATTCGTATTTATGTTTTAATATGTTACATTTAAAAAAAAAATTATATGAATTGTGTTGCGTTTCATCATTTATTGCTAATTTTGGAATTTCTTTTTGAGATTAATTTTGATGTTTATAATAATTGTGCTATAAGTTTTTGTAATTTATTGAAATTATTTAATGTATTTTATAAATTTCTTGGGGTTTTATGCTGGTTTAATATTTTATTAAACTCTTTTATTTTCTAAAGATGATTGCTAATATATAACTTATATTACATTCTAGTTAGTTATATATTACATATCAATTTAACCTACAAGAATGTTAAAAAAACTAAATTGTACAAGTTAAGGTATAGTGCATAATAGTAAACTAAATGTAGGAAATTTTAGATCAAATTGCTTCTAATACTAAATTTTACTTATAATTATTTCTCTCTTTACTTTAGAATTGATAAGGGATATTTTAAATTAAGTAAACTGTCACTGTAATTGCTTTAAGCACTGTTTTATTATACAGGGAAAACATCATTTGAATTAAGTCTTATTTAAATGATCCAGAATAAAACAAGATGTTATCAATCTGGCAATGGATAATATAGCAAGCAATCACATAATAATTTTTGATGAGTTTAGATTTTTCTCGCAGGATTCCTCTTCTCTCATTTAGAATTGAGACACTTTATGAGGCACAACTTCACAGACTGAGTGAAATAGAATACTCTTGAACTGACAAGACAAATGAACAATTTGTAACAGTTTTTTGAGGACTGAAATCATATTCAAATGACGATTTCCCTACATTAGTGGTCTTCAAACTGTGTTCCTCGGAATCCCTGGGTTCCACAAGGCATATCTAGTCTCAATGAAAAAATTGAACAAAATTTTTAAATGTGTATCCAAAGTGGATTTTTGTTCTCTATGGAGTTTGTAAACCACAACTATTTAAAGATCAACTCAGTCATTAAAACACTAAAAATTTATTTACACATAATTTTATTTTCTAATATTTTTTTAAATCTTTATTATTATTATGTAATAAAATATTAGAACATTTTTTTAAAAATGTATATTGTGAATATTCTTTTTTTTACTATCCTGGGTTTCACAAGATAATTTCATTCTTGTTTGTACAATGTTTTGCAAGGCTAAATAGTTTTCTGATGGTAAAAATACACCTTTTTTTTTCATTTGCGGAAAATATACTCATAATGAAAGAGAGGGAACAACTTAACGATAAATCCACAGATTTGATTTTAAAATCTATATTGAAGTAAGAACAGCTCCTTAATTTTAGATTGCAAATTCATGTAAAATACACAAGATTTTTCTCACAACTATAAATATTTCAATGTCATTTAGAACAATGTATTTAACCCCTTGTAGTTTTAATTGTTTGAATAAATTGTAAAGTTTGAAATGATTACTTATTTATAAATTATGTGCCTGAAATAATTATTTAAAAATAAGTTTAAGAAATAAGTTTAGACGAGTAGGACTCGTGATTGATTTACACAGTAAAAATAAGTTTATACGAGTAGAACTCGTGATTGATTTACAAAGTCAAAATAAGTTTACACAAGTCAGACTCGTGATTAATGCTTAAGGGGTTAAGTGAAGAATATTTCTCATTGTGGTGGCTACAAAAACAAAATATAAAAGCAAATTAATGCAGAGTATGATATGCATCTACAGAGAGGTTCAACAGTTTTTGTAAAAAAAAATCTAAGCGCATATCCCAGTTATTAAATACAATGAATGCATGGGTATGTGACACTTGAATTACAAATTAATATAATTTATGAATAAATTATATTAAGTTCATTTAAAAAATTTTTAACTAACAGAATACTTTTTAATTGTTACATTAAGTACCTATAACATGTTAATGATTTACTTTAAATATTATTTTAAGATCTATTCTGTGTGCTGAATGGGGTTCCCTGAAAACACTTTACAGCTCTTAAGGTTACATGAGTGGAAAAAGTTTGAGGACCACTGCCCTACCACATAGCCCACTAATCACATCAGGGGCATAGCTATGGCCATATCAATAATAGGGGTACACCAACATGTGTAACTACAGTCCTACTAACATGGCTCTTTTATCTAAAAAAGGGCCCTAAAGGAATTTTGATACAGGGCCCCTTCAGAACATAACCCTTTTTTTAATCTGTTATGATTGTTGTAACAGGCTTTCTAAGTTTTTACATTTATACATTACAAAATACATTTTGTAGGATAATCATTCAAATTGTTTCTTGAATGTAAATGTTTTTGTTTTGAATTGACATTAAAAAATACACCCATGTTTCTATTACAGTCGAAGGAAAAAGTCTGACACCAGAATCCTAATGGAAGATAATGAAACAGATGATCCAGATATGTAAATTCTACAATATTAAAAGAGAAGAAATATTTACACCAAAAATATTTTCTTTTAAAGAGAAATCGTGGGAAGCCAATATTGTAGTTTGTATTTTGACTTGGTAGACTTTGAACTACCTAAATCAATTCTTATTTTTTATTATGCAATGTTCAAGAATCTGTAGATATCAATTAGTTTAGTGGGCACATAGCAGAAATTAGGTGTAGAAGATTAGTTTTATTTTTGGAAAGTATAGTTTGAGTATATTAGTTTCTTTTAATTAATGTTTATTTTTTAAGAATTAAATTAATGTATTTTTAATATGACAGCTGTGACATAAAGTTATATTTTTTGTTTCTTTATGTATTGAAAGCTGCATAAGCATATTTTTTTATAATGTAAATTATATTATTGTTTTGCAGAAGGTAGATTTCATGAAATGAAAAAGAGTTTAATCATTCTAAATTATTGTTTTTAATTTCTAAAAATGATCAAAATAATGATTTCTGCTGTGAATTACTATTATTAAATTTTATTATGCTTTTAATAATTTGTGATTTTATTCTGTGATTGCAAGTATTATAATTATGTTCAATTTGAATTATTTCTTATATTTTACATTTATTTAACTTTTTAATTTTGATATTTGTGTCAAAAAATGCTATTCTAGTTCTCAATTTGTATTTTAGTTGCATTTTTGTGGATTCTGTATTTTTTTAAAATTTGCATAAAATATCCACTACTTGCGTTGATCAAATATTTTAGTGAATTTATGATTATTGTTTATTTTTGTTTATTTTATGAAATATGCATGTCTAAAGTGAAACTATAATTATTTATTTGGATAATGAGTATGTTATTGTAACAGTTAATTTTAGTTCTCCCTCTATGATAATTATTTTAAAGAATATATTATATTAATTATTTTTAGGTAATGTGTTTAAACATCATTTCTGTTTTGTATATATGGAAAATATTTAGTTCAATACTGAGTTAGTATTACTATTTTTTTAAAATATAGTTTCACTTTAAAATTATGGAGTTAAAATGAATATAGATTCTCTTTGTCAATGAAAATTATAGAATTGTTATTGTAGCATATATGTTTTGGGATGCTCACAAATTTGAATTATTTGTTTCAATTTAATTTATTTATCTATTAACTTGACTTATACCCAACAAAGTAAACTGAGCTGTAAAATTTTATTATATCAGTGTTTTATTTTTACACCATTTCCATTTCATGTATGTATATAAAAGAAGTTACACTATTTATGATAAAAATGTATTAGCATAAAAGCTAAAACTTATAATTAAAATATTTAAATTGTTGCAAAAATGTAAGATTTTAAGTATAATTTCTTGAGAAAAAAAATCAGTTATAGTTTTTTTATTCACTGCTTTCGATTCTGTTTTTTTTTTACTAAAAATTTTCTTCAGATCAAAATTATTAATATTTTTCTGATATTTACCTTTTACTTGGATCAAAAGTAATTTGGCAGCTTTATAAATGGAATTCAAGACAATTTTTTTAAAAATCAAATGTCTATATTATAAGATGTTTCTGTCAAAATTTTCTATCAAATTATTATTTTAGGTAGCTGCTTAAGGAAATTTTTCATATATATATATATATAAAATTGTGTTTCTCGTCTTTTAATAACAGTTCTTTCTTTTATGATAGTCAAAAACAATTTTAGTATTTTTCAGTAAACATTTTAATTTTTATATTGTGAATTTTTTGTTAATAAGTATACATTTATACATCATTATTTAATATTAAGATAAGTTTTTTTATTGATTCCATTTTTGAAATTGTTAATTGATATTGTTAAATGTTAATTAATGAATTACAAATATTGTAAAAGGAAAACAAAAAGTATTTTGGGAAACATATTTATGCATTGATGTTCAAAATATCTTACTTCAAAAGTATTTTACACAATTGTCTAGCTTCAGGAATTACATGGACAACATATGCATATTTTAATTAATGCATGAATAAATAAATACTTTTTCAAAACATTTTAATACTTTTTTATTGAATTTCAAGAGTACCAGGGATGAAAACAAAACTTATTTGTATTAGAAGCTATTGTATTTAAAAGTAAGAAACTCAACCTTTTTTTAAATTGAATTTTATAAAGATGTAAATTAAATATATAAAGCGCACAGATGAAAATAAAAATAAATGCTTAGTGAAAAACCTTAAAATGGTTTTAATGATGCCTTCATAAATTGAATCATGAAAAATTTAAATAGTTTATATATCTTCTAAATATTAAGGGGGGGGAAGTATTTCATTTGCCCGAGCATTTTTTAAATTTAAATTGTTTGTTGAATAAATATTTTTTAAGAAGTAACTAATTATAATAAATTTTTACTCGCTTTTTAATTTTCCAAGTTTCACGAAAAATTTTAGTGCTTTTTTGGAAGGTAAAATATATTTACAACCATAATTAAAATTCCTACAGTTGGACCATGTTGACACATGGTTATCGTAGTCCATGGCTACTAAATCACGAGTTATAGTATTAATATACAATTAATGTAGGTTTCAACATTTTTTAGAATTTTATTTGTGGTTTTAGTTTTTCATGAAACAAAAATTATCTTTATTTTAAAATTTAAAAAAACCCCTCTTATTCTCTTTAAATATTTTAAGAAATAATTCAAACTGAATCATTTTATTTTCCAAGAAATATTGATAGATGTATATAAATTAATAAAATATGAATATTAATGTCTCCCCTAAAAGAAACACACACAAAAAAAGTTGATTGGAATTTCATAAAATGAAAAATAACTCTTAATGGTGCATTGTATTGAAGTGATATCACAAATGATTGCTAATGAAGAAAGCTGTAATAAATCCCCAAGGTAAAAAAGATTTGTGTGTTAACGGAATCAGAATGTAATAATTACAAGAAATTGTTAGATTTTTTTTTGTCAAATTGTGCCAAAATTTTTTTACCCAACTTTGATAGATGACAACAGAATTGGTCTCTTTTTCTATTGTATTGGTATAAATAAAATCTACACAATATATTATTTGAAGATTGAACATCTGTGGATACTTTATATTTGTAACAAATTTTTACTTCCGAGGTTTTAAAAATTTCAAATATTTATTTTTCAGCATGCTCTATGGGCATGAATTAATATCTTGTGTCTTTTTATGATGCTGCTATTTTGTTTGTTCCAAGTAAAGGTAAAATGTTACATAATTTTATCTTTATAAAACCCACCATTTTTAAAGTTATTTCTACAGTATTATTATGTATGTAAAAGCTTTACATATATAAATTGCAAAATATAAATTTTTGCAGATTTTTAGTGTTTTACCTTTTTTTTAAAGTCTTTCTTGTAGATTTTATTCTTACCAACCAGGCTTAAAACAATTTTTCTTATCTTTTCTATTATTATCTTGATTTATTTTTACAGCATTATGATAAAACTAGTCTAAATGGAATTCTGAAAGAAAAAAAAAAGACTTTACTGGATTTTATTTTAATACATGATGTATTATGGTTTTTATTTTGTACGATTTCATTTTTATGTCCCAGTGAAAATTATTTTTGTTACTAGTGATTTATTATATAATTTGTTCTTTTTTTTCGTGGCTGTGTGCTTTCAGTGATGTTTAATGATTCATTAAAAAAGTAATGTATGGCTCAGATTTTTATTTGGATACTAAGTTGATGACCTAAGACTTATATATTTTTTTCTTTATAATTGTTATTATTATTTATTCTATTTTTGTCTGACCAGTGATATTTTCTTCATTCCTTTTATTATTTATTGTTTGCTTGCATCTTAATTATTTTTGAAGTCATAGTATTACCAAATTGTAAAGCAAACTAGTCTTATTTTTAGTTGTTGATTGTTTGCTAAAATAACATTATTTATTATTGTCATTGTATCCAGGGTCTTTGATGTAACAGGTAATGGGGCCTCTTCATTGTTTCTCCAAATCATAACTATTTTTTATAGTTATGTTTGATCTTTTTCTTAATGTTTAAAGTAGCTTTATGCACTTAACTTTAATGAATTTTTTTTAAATGTCTGATTAATGTGTGCTAGTATAAATTTTTTATTTTTATTTAATCCTATTAAATCAATAAAAATATGAAGAACGCAATTTATTATTTAATTGGAAATTAACTGTGTTTCTAATTAGATTTCTTAACTTGAAAAGTGAAGATATATCGTATTTTTCCAAATCTAATCCGCCATCAATTCTAAGTCGCACTCCTAATTTTAAACACATTTTTACAAAAAAATAATGTAAAATGCTTTATTCATACGAAATATTTAATAATTTTTAAAAAGTTAAAATAAGAACTAATAAATGAATAAATCATTTGTTTCACCAATATTAAAAACTTTTAAATACATACTGTAATTGCTCTGACTGTCATTATTACATTCAATTTTCCTCATCCAATGAATTGTTTTGCCTTTGGTTATATATAATATTTCAGTTTAAAATAAAATTTTGGATGTAAAAAAAATCAATATATTTTTCACCTTTTTACTCATGAGTCCCTGGGCACTGCCCTGATGGTAGTTACGGTCCTTATTTTATTTTTAATTAAATTTATATAGAATTATTTTATTTTTAATGGAAATTTTCATAATGATTATATGATTAATGTTGAATATTTGTGTTTGTATTGGGCTTGATTATGTTGTAAGTTTTATGGGCTTTATAGGAAATAAATAGTTAACTCATGAAAAAGCTTTAATTTATAATTTTCATTTTAGTTGTTTTGAGAATTTGAGTAAGAGTTGTGTGGTTAACAAATAATTGAGAGTAACAAGGAAAAAACAGCTAATTCAAAATGTCTTGTTGAATTAGTATTGATGAATATTTAAACAGTACAATGCATTTATGCTTACAAATTTTAATAAATTCGTCTATTTATTTAATTAAAAAAAGGTAAAAAATTATTAATTTTTTGCATTATTTGTTGAAAAAAATTTAATGAAACATCCAAACACACACACAATAAGGTTACGAATATACAACCTTTCTATAAAAGCAATTTGAAATTGCATTAAATTTTTAAAATTAATTTGGGTTTTATAAATTTAGTATTTTTCTCTTGCATTTATTGTTGTTTGTTTAAATTTTAAATTTTCTTTAATTAGAAATACCTAGGATTATTAGGAATAATTTTTTATCTACATCATAATTAATTATCTGATTATACATTATACTATCAGCTATGAAACATACATTCTTAATATATTTTGTAAGACCCTCATAGTACTCATTTTAGGATAAATAAATATTGAGGTGTACATTATTTTGTGATTTAATATTGTTTGTAATTATGCTCACAATTACCAATTATCAAATGATGTATATATACATTAATATTATATTAATTATGATAAATTATAAATCTAATTTAAAACAAAATAATATGGAGCAAAGTAATATGTTGGCAAATTCTTCACTTAGGGCTGTGAGTTCAGAGTTAAATAACATTTCATGGTGTTACCCTTTCCTTTTATTTTCTTATATAATTGGCTTAAATGTAATTTAGAAATGATAGATTGATATGACATTTGCATTATTAAATTAATATAATATGTGATCTTGTTTTTGCGATGATCTCTCAATTTGAAAGTTCCAAATATAATTTTTGTGTATTATTTTTCTTGTTGAATTATTGTTACAAAATAATTTACTACATGTTCAGTTTTTTGGTATGAACTTAGTATAGTTTTACTGTACAGACATTTAACAGCCAAGAACTTATATTGTATTAGCAAGTTTTTTAATGTTTAAAATTTGTAGAATGGTGTTTCCTTTATCATGTAAGAAATGAGCTTACAAACTACAAACTTTCCCTTCTAATGTTTGTAGTTTTATATTTAAGATGTAATCTAAATAGTTTATGCTCTTTACTGTTATTTTACTTTTAATTATTTATATATACTTTTATATATAACTAAAATTTCTATGTAGTACAATTATTTTGTGTCGAAAAATTGTGTAATTTTGGGGAAAAAACTAATTTAATTGTCTTAAAAATTAGAATTGTAAGTTTTGAAAATTTTCCAATACTTTTGTAGAAGTTATATTTGAAATAATTTCTCTGATGGGATTCTTTGCTATTAATTTGAAAATACCTTTTTTTCCATTCATAGTTCCTCTCTGATATGATTCCTCTTCTAGTACTTAAAGTTTTTTTTAAGTGTATGTACCTACTAATAAATCCCAGTATATTTTGCCAGTATTGTTGTGCATTTAGTTTTTGTAATACAGTTTGAACTAGTCTGGGTGTTTTATTCATTCATTTAATTAATTTATATGTATTACATTTTGTGCTTTAAACTAATAATTAATTTTCTTTTGCATATTCTGTTTATAATATCAATGAATGGATGTGAAAAATGTTTTGAAATGTACTGATATTCATTTTATATATGTACATGAACAAAATATTTATAGAAGTAAAAATTTCTTTACTTGAAAAGTTTTATTAAGTAAATATTTTTATTTTTCAAAAATTACGCATTATGTAAAGGTAACATTTCAACGGTCATTCAAGCTTTTTTTGTTTTGAATGTTTTATAATTGTTCAAACTTTCTTGTGTAGTAGTGTACCTTGAATATTATTGTACACAATAGACGCATTTGAGCTGGAATCAATGTTAATGTCATTATTCAAACTGACATAAAGAAAATCTTGTGTACCATGTACATATCTTTTCCTGTTTGATATTCAAGCAATAGATATGTTGAACTGTTCAAATTTTGTACTGAAAAATACGGTGAATGAAACATGTTATTTGTATAGATCATTGATGTATTTATATTTAACAAAAATCATGATTTGTTTTTCCTTTTTAAATTTTTTTTCTTTCATATTTTCTAAAATTTAGATCAGACATGTTGTTAAACAATTTGCAAAATTTTTTCAATTCTTTTTAATTGCATTTCTGAAACTATTGTGGAATTGTAATTTTTTAATTTGTAGGGGTAACATTTTTTGTGGAGGAGGTTGAACTGATTTATTTATGCCTTCAATAAGGGAATATAACTATATATCTGAATTTTTTTTTTGCATGATATAGAGATGCAAAATATTGTCTATGTCAATGATAGAAAAATTATGGCCCATGGTTCAGATGCAACATGCCTAGATGTTCTTTCAGGTCCTTAATAGATTGTAAAACAGCTGGGGAAAAAAGGTTAAATTTCAATTTTTTGTAATAAAATCATTTTAGATTTAATAAAACCATTTGAAAATTTGGCAAGTGGGTGCCACCTCAAATGCATTGTTTGACCATGATACTAAATTATGACTCTGTCCAGAATAACTCCTGTGTTGTTTTGAAGGGCGACATTAATAGACATTCTGCCTTTTATTAATGGTTTTTTTCTTTTGATCTAATTCTAAGATACATATACAGTTTTAACTGCATAAATAAAACAAAAGGCAATTTTTTAGCCATGCATAGGTGAAATATATTTTCGGAGCAAAGAAAAACATAGTAAAAAAATTCTTTTAAATCTGTAATTATCTCTTCATCTCCCCCCGTAACCTTGTATTTTTTTTAGGAGCAAAGAAAAACATAATAAAAAAATTTCCTTTAAATCTGTAATTATCTCTTCATCTTCCCCCGCCCAATAATCTATAAGAGCATCTGTATTAATTAGACATGCCTTTTCGTAAGGTAAATGAAAAGGCATTGAAGATAATCTGACATTTCATTTATAAACTCATATTAGAAATCAACAGCATTTTTAGTTATAATATCTGTTAAAAAATTATTTTCTGGGGAATTTTTTAAAAAAAAATGTGTTGTATATGTCTAATATGCAAATGATGTTCAACATTTGCATGCTGGGGTCTTAATGTTTAGTTTCTGGGGTAAACAACATGTCTGGTTGATTTTATTACATTGACCTATTTATTAAGTGCATATTTTTTTTCTTCTGGATAGCGATTTACCTGAGTCATTTTTGTGTAGTTATTATTGTGTATCATTTTTTATTATGTAGATATATATTATTCTTTCAATTTTAACTAAGGGTTTTGTGTACATTATTGATCTCGTTCTAAATCATTTCAAGTCATTATATATTTTTGTATGACAGGGAATTTTTTTTAAAAAAAAATTGTGCGTGTGCATTGAATTAACATGTATTAATCCATGTATTACTTTTTCTTTTTATCGGATTGTTTAGAGGAATATGTTAGAGAAGGTATTGCATGTGTGTATTAGAACTGAAAATAAAATTATTGTTCTATATATGTATTATGTTTGTTATTTTTTTAATTTATAAATTTAGTTTTGCGATTTTTAATTTGTTAAGAATTTTTCCTTCAGATAGTGTTTTTTATTTATTTTTTTAAAAAAAAGATTTTTTTCTACCAAATTTTTAAAAACTTTCTTTATTAATGTATTTCAATTTGAGAACTCCATCCAAATATATTCCAATTGTTTTTAACTGAAAGTAGAATTAAAATAATTTATTTTCCTCACTTGAATAATATTTTTTTAAAGTATAACAATGGTGTATTTTTCTAGGGAAAACCCTTCATCCCCTTTTTTTGCATACGAAGTGAAAGTGGTTTTCTCCTCTGCGCTTAAACCACTAATGGAGATTGAGAAGAAGAAAAACCCTACAAATATTATAAATGTACATAGATAGTTAAAAAACATTACCAACACACATTTTTTCACTAAAAAAGAATATATTTTTCCTTCTCAGAGTTTCCCTTTTTATATATATATTTTACTCACACACATACATTTTACATATATATAACACATTTTTTCACTAAAAAAAGAATATATTTTTCCTTTTCAGAATTTCTCTTTTATATATCTATATATTTTCTATTTATGGTAAAATATTTTTTGAATAACACTAACACAAATTTAAAATGATGTGTTCTTTCTTTTTTATAGACAGTTTTCAAATTAGTATTGCCATTATGAAAAACAAAAGTTTTTAATATTTTGTCTTTGTAAAGAATTAAAAATTATTCCAAACATTTTCGTTGATAAAAATTCAGTAATGTTCCGTAGAATAATAAGTGTGAATATCAAGCCGCCTGCTGTGCATTCTTCTGTTGTAATGCTGGTGCAAGTAGTTGTTGCTGTGAAGCTTATTCTGGACGTTCTCTGCAAACTTCCTCAGGACATTGCCTGTTGGATAATAATTTGCAACGACGTATAATCTGTTGTTTTTACTGATGGCCCTGCCAATTCCGAGCTCTCTGCTGCTACTCCAGATCACTTGGGTAAAGTGCCCTTAAAATAAAAGTAAGAATTATCGATTGACTATCCGATATCGAATTAATGCGAATTGTTAATGAGAAATGAAATTTAACAATTTTCAATTTGTGTACTGATATTCATATTTATACAACTGCTTCAATATTTTTTAACATATCACTCAATAAATCCAGGGCCTAACTTAGAAAACAGCAATTTTTAGGCAAAATTGAACTTTATTTATCAAGATAATCTCCTCCAAGAGTGATACATTCAGCCCATCGCTCTTCTAATTTTTTAATACGTTTTTGTAGGACGATTTGTCTTTGCTCGTAAAATAGGCTTCAACTTCGGCAATCACTTCATTTGAGCCAAACCTTTTTCCCTGTAGCATTCTTCTAAGATCTGAGAACATCCACTAGTCACTGGGGACATGATATTGACTGTACGGTGCGTGGGAAAGTAATTCGAAGTGCAATTCGTTCAATTTGACCATCGTTTTCGTGGACTTGTGTCAAGGAGTATTGCCTTAGTGAAACAGCATTTTTTTTTTTTTTTGCGTTTGAGGACGTTTTTTTTTTTTTTTCATTTAGTTATTCCAATAATACCATGTAATATTCACTATTAATTGTTTTGCCTTGCTCAAGGTAGTCAATAACCAAAATTCCACGTTCATCTCATAATACGGACGCCATAACCTTCCCAGCTGACGTTTGAGTTTTTGGTCGCTTTGGACAGCTTTCACCGGCTGCTGTTAACTCAGCTGACGATCTTTTTGATTCAGGCGTGTAGTAACGGATCCATGTTTCATCCATTGTCACATATCTACGTAAAAAATCCTGTTTATTTCGTTTAAACAGCTCCAAACAACGCTTTGAATCGTTGATGCGTTGTTGTGTTTGATCGACAGAGAGCAAATGTGGCACCCACTATGAACACAGCTTTCTAGTTGACAAAAGATCATGCAAAATAGTGAATAAACTACCTTCTGATACCTTTAAATCATCTGCTATCTCACGCAACTTCAATTTACGAACTGCTAAAACGGTTTTATGGACTCTTTTGATGTTTTCTGGAACATTTGCAAAATTTGGGTGACCTGAACGTTCAGGGTCGTTTGTGTCTGTGTGACCAAGTTTTAAGTTTGCATACCACCTCTCAACCGTTGCTTGCGATGGAGCAGAGTCCGAAAAAAACTTTATCAAGCCATTGTTTTTCTTGACCAGGGTTTTTTCCCCATCCAAAAGCATTCTTTAATTAACACACGAAATTCTTTTTCATCCATGGTTTCTCAATATAAACAAAAGTTTCTTCACTAAAACCACAAGCTTTTCTACTGAACAAGATATCACGAAATTTTGACACGTGCCGTTTGAAAGTTAGTACTACTACGTTAGACTTAGGAAAGTTCGAAGGAAGCGCCATTTATATGTTAGGCCCGGGACATTGAGTGATGTGTTAGTCGTTAGTGTATATGTTTAATTCTTTGCTTCGATATCTACATTTGGAAAGATATCGCAGAGATCACGTGGATGTAAGAATTCATTTTTTTCATCTTTATTGATATCTTGAGGTTGTCAAAGTAAGAAGAGAAGCATTAAAATTTGGTCTTACAGTTGACAGAAAACAAAATCTAAAAATTTGCCAACCTATGCCTGGGACTAAGCCTAAATCTGTCAGTTCATACGTTGTCAAATACTCGCACAAATAGTTTCCTGCAACAAGTAAATGTACGTGACTTGCACTCTCACAAAGCTAAGCTCAAACCGATTCAACAGATTGCCAAGCTTTCAACTAAACGCGTAATGGTGTGTTTTGCGGCAGACTCTTAGGCTTAGGCATGGACGATGGATATGACATAATATTGCAGTCTTGATACTTTTACTAGTTGTTATATAGTTTGCATAAAATTATATGGATCTTGATTTTATTAAGACCGAGACGAAACACTCCCCGTCCCTTCCCTGAAGCCAAGGTCCTGGTCACATGAAGCCTAGAGTCATGTAAGTCATTCTTGAAACGGATTGTGACGGGAGATGAGAAGTAGGTCATGTACCAGATCGTTAAGCTTCATAGAACTTTGCGTCGGCCTTCTGAAATACAGTAATACCTCGACTTACGCGAACTCGGAGTTACGCGATTTTCAAGTTTCGTCGATTCGTCTATTTTTTTTTCTTTCCATCTTACTGTTTAGTTCACACTTTCTCTATATTTATCTTGTTCAAATTTTCTATCATTAACGAAATGCATTTTAAAGCACTCAATTGAGCTGAAATTTTATATACACGATTATTTTGGATGACAATATAGTAATTTAATTAATAAAAATTAACTGATTAAAACTAATTATTCAAAGAATTACAAATACAGCCACGTTGGCATCATTTTTGGCGACTTGAGTCAAAACTTGAAAAGGTTTTCCCCCCAAATTTTAAAGCGCTCATTTGAGCTGAAATTTTCTATACACTATTGTTTTGGGGACAATACGATAATTATAATTATAATTAATTAAAATTAATTGACGGAAATTAATTATTTAAAGAATTACCCATACAACCACGTTGGCTTCATTTTTAGCAACTTGAGTCAAAGCTTTAAAAGATCCCCCCATCCTCACGTTTCAAAGCATTCAGTTGAACTGAAATTTTATATATACGATTATTTTGGATGACAATACGATATTTAATGATGATTAATAAAAATTAGTTGCTACTTAACGTTGTGATTCTGTCACATGTATATACATATTTATATTAATTGTAACTATTTAATAAAAAGTAACTAAAATAATTTTTTTGTTGTTGATCTAAGTAGCAATTGACTTAAATTTTTTTTTTATATATATATGACTTGTTTTTTCATCACTGAAACTCAAACGGAATCATTGCCAGAGCCTGCTGAATGGATTGAAGAAATTATCGATCTTGCACGAAAATAAATTTAGAAGTGGATTGTGATGATGTTCAAAAAATGGTGGATTCCCACAGTCAGGAGCTGAAAATTGATGAGCTCATATAGAAATGCACGAGCAAGAGCATGAATGTGAAGAACTTGAGTTTTTAGTCCCATTTAAATAGGAAGATCGAACAACGGTTGGGAATTTGACAGGAGGGCTCAGTTCAATTGTAGAAGGGTTACAAATTTTAGAAAATACAGACTCCAGCCAAGAGCGTATTTTTTCAACAAAAAAGGAATAAAAAATTATTGCTATGCTACAAAGAAATTTTACGTGAGGTGAAAAAAAAAATATTTGGGCCTGCAGATTACTTTGTTAGATTTTACGAAACCTTCTACATCAAAATAACTTCGATTTGTTATTTTGTATTTGTCTTATCTAAGATTTAATTAAACATTTTTTTTCTAAATTATTATTTTTTTGTGTCGCCGACCGCAACTAATAATAATTTATATGCGAAAATATACCCCGATTTAAGCAAATTCGATTTCCGTGGTTATCATTCAGTCCCATCTATCCCTTAAGTTCAGGGTGTTACTGTACTTGCAACGGCGTAAAATCCAAAAAAAAAAAAAAAAGGTTTTGCTGAATATGCAGCGAATAACTCCCCTAAGAGATCTTCCCTTCTCCCAACCACATATCAAAATGTGAAAGTATTTTTTACAATTCAACAGAGTAAAAAAACAAAATCTTTTTATTTAAATTTCGACAATTTCTATTTGAATTGTTGTTAATATTTTTTTATCTGTTACTTAACATTTTTTTTCTTGTTCTAGAAATAGATTTTAAGCTTTGTTCGAAAAGATAAATGTTTAAACATATTTATCTGCATTTAAAATTAACTGATCAGCTGTTAAATAGTATTTATCAAATTATGATTCTGTACAATCAGTAGCACTGATAACTTTTTAAGAATATTAAAGAACTTTCACAATAATTGAATTTTTAGCCATTTAAAGAAATATTATTTTTGGAAATATATGAACTCATCATTGGAATATTTTTCAGAATTAAGTTGTTAAAATATCGTTTGGCGCAATAATTTTTCATATAAAACGTCTGGTAGTTATTATATATTCGTTTGAATACAATCGTTTGCTATTATTACCTAACTTTTAACTTTTCCCGTAACTGACTTGTAGAGTAGATTTTATGAAAAATTCCAATATTTGTGGATTTTGTCTAGGAGTTCGTAGCTGTGGTTGCCTAATTAGTGTCTTGTTGCACTTGTTTTTGTATAATAATAGACGTGTCGGATAAAGTGGATGCTGTGACTTTTATTTGTAAAGAAAAAAGTAAACAATCAAAAGAAAAAATAATTTGGTGAGGAATTAAAAAAAAAAATAAGTAATATGAATCCGGATAAACATGAACATGATTATTTGCGAATGAAAACCCGATATTCAAAAATTCATCGTTCCGATTTATTTTTAACAGTTAAGTGGCTTAAACTGTTTTTTAAAATGTATTTTGCATAGATAATTTTTTTTAGCTTTACTTACCGGCTTTTGCAATTATTTCTCGAGTGATATGACCATCAAACGGATAAAATACGTGCTCTGAATACCAGGATTCCACCACATGTTGTCCTAAAAAGGTAATCGAAGGGTTCATTTACTGCCTTCTTTTAGTAAATTTTTTTTATGTCATTTTTATTGAATGTTACATTTCATTGCTAGGTATTCAAAAAATAAATTCGAATATATTAGCGAAGCATGAAAACTAATCCTTTGCTTGAAGAATTTTTGTGATTTCGTTTACTATGGCCCAATTTAATAAAATCTACAAAGAAATCAGAATAATATTTTAACAATATTTTCTTAAAATCTACTAAAACCTGAATAAAAATCTACAGGCTATATTACTCTCATACGAACTTTTTAAAATTAGCATGAAGAGGTGAAAAGTCACAAAATAAAGATTTAATGATACACTCGTATAAGAATAAAATAAAACACACACGTGATTTAATTAACTGGAATAAAATAAATAATTTCAAATCTGTTTCTGGGATTTTTACTTTAACGTGGTTTAAGAGTATTGTTTTCATTTGATAATGCTTAAACACAGTTATTCCCATTTTATTACCTTAAAAATTCTTCATTTATTAATATTAAATGAACAAACAAAAATCATCGATTTTTTGGCTTTCAGTTCTAATAAATTGATTAAGACAATCTATTCAAACTGAAAATCCTTTCGAACTCCCATTAATTTAGTCCCCGATCAAGCTAACTTTTAGTCCTTTCACGTTTCTAGAAAAAAACCGATTCCCATATCATATAAATACATAAAGTTATGCCATTTTACAGTATTTAATTCACAAAAATCAAACTCTGCATTGAAGGTGAAATATATTTATTGTATTTTAATAGGTATGTAGATACATAGCATTAGTGATAAAGGATTTTCCTTGTTTACTTTTTAAAAATATTTGTTTACTAGTAAACGAATGAGACAGAAAGGAAGAAAAACATACAGATAACTTATGAATGACGTCAAAACAAAATGGCAGGTGGTGTATCAAAAACACATCTTCCGATGTTTTCATAGATTTCTGTGGTTCATTATTCGAAGTTCAAATAAATGAAGTAGTTTTTTTTTAAATAAAAAAATAAGAGCTAATTTTTTCTTCTTTCTTTACTTAGAAAAAATTAAACTCTGCTGTTCATGCTGCGTCTTATAACATCACGATATATTTTTTTAAGGAGATCGTTATATTTGTAGTGGCAGTAAAAAAAATAGAACGTTAATACCTTAAAAAATATTTTTGACTATTTAACAGTATAAGCAATTTTAAGTACCAATTCTATTTATTTTTAATATTATTTGTAATATTTATATTCGTATAATATTTGTTTCTAATATTTCGAATTGCACCGATGTTGATATATTTTCAAACGATATTTTGTATTCGAATTGTAGCAACTTGTTAAAATAATTTTTAGAATAGATTGGTTTCGCGGATATTGAGTTCAAAGTCTGTTGCCGTTTAAATATAGAGAAGTTTGAAATAACTTTTTTCTGATTAAAATATATTATTTAGAGCCGGGGTGGATATTAAGTCGATCGTGATCGACCGGTGGACCGCCAAGATGTTTTGGGGTGACCGCCTTCACTAAAACCAATAATCATTCCATCATACGAAAGTTTAGAAATATCGTATTTATTCTCGAATCTATGCTGCCATCAATTCTAAGCTGCACGCCAAATTCTCAACAAAATTTTGTGAAAATTGAAAAATAGTCTAAAATGGTTTATCGATATCCAATTTTACGAAATTAAAATAAATTTAAAAGGAAAACTAATAATAAGTGAATAATTAATTATTTTATCAGTATTATAAACTTTTAAATCTATGCATGAAACTGTGCAATTGCTCTAAATACCCCATCTAACCAATTTTTTCCCCTCTTCGATTCTAAACCACGCCCGATTTTAGTAGCATTAGTGCGGCTTAGATTCGAGTAAATACGGTATTTTGAAAGATACGGTGGGAAAAAAATTTAATCATAAGAGAAAATTTCGTTGAATATAAAATGCACTTCGCTATTTGGAGGTAATTGGAAAATGTTCTTGGTTCCAGGAAAAAGTTCGCTTAATTCGAAAAATTAGAGGTTCGTAAAATGGAGACCCGACTGTATTGTATATTTTCTTTTAACTCACTACACCTACGCTACTAAGTGGACTGCAACACTTTCACAAAATTAGAAGTAGCCCGTACCCTGGAAAAGTCTGCCCACCCCTGATTTAGAGAGCAAGAGTTGTGGTAGTGTCACCTTTCCAAATTAAAAACAGAAGTCACGTATTAATCACTAATATTAAAACTTTATGTTTGTTAGCTGGATTGTTGAATTTAAAAAAAAAAAAAACTGACCTTTGAGAAAAATTGTAATACTGCTAGAGAGTGTTATATACGCAAATACATTTGTTCAGGATAAATAAAACCAAAGTTCAAAATTGTTCAATTAATGCTATTCTGTAAATTAAATTTGTAAATTATTGTAATAAAATCGGGTAGCAGAGTATTTTTTAACAGAGATAAAGGAGAGGGGGATTATACGTATATAAATAAAATGTGTAATCCACTTAATGGTAACTGTTGATCTGTAACTTGTTGAACTCTCTGTATATATAATCCGTATATATAATAACTATTGGTTTAATATGATTATATGCTGTCTCTGATTGAAAAAGCTAGCGAAGAAGAATTTTAAAAGGATAGCGAAATATATATATATATCAAGTGTTTTCTTGGAAGAAAACAAATGAAAATTAATTTTTTTAAACGGATATATTGACTAAAAGTTACGAAGAACGCATCTCCAAACTCACCTGTGACTGATGGTCTGGAACTATTACTCATGTAAGTGACAAATAAATTCTCTCCATACTGTGGGTGATTGCTGTGGTGAAAATGATCTTCTACTGACAGTTTGTTTGCCCATTCTTGGGCTATAGCTGATACCTGTTAAATATAATGAAATAATAATAATATTTAATGGGCCAGATCACATGATAAATGCAATCACGTGTTCTCCATTGAATTCAAAACTGACATTAGACTTGTACTTGCAGTTCCACATGTAAAATTCAAATAAAATTTCAAGTTTGGTAATTGGGTAAGAATGTTCAAATATTAAGATTCTTGAAAAGGGTTTTCAAAATTTTTAAAAAAACTCTTGTATTATACATGAATTTTCAAATCAAGTGCATTTTGTTTATTTGCTTTATTATTGTTGACAAGTATTACTTTTAAAATAATGTTTCTGCAAAAAGCAAAAGTTGGCAACAACAAACCGATGAGCTGATTGGTTGGAAATTTGGATTGCTTTTATCATGTGATCATGACGTCACATGAAATTATGAACTGACTGGTTGGAATCACGTGATTACAATTATCCTGTGACTATTACGTAACATGAATTTATCCCATTGGAAAATAAGTTATCCAAAGCGTAGGGTAAAAAAAATTATATCTTTAAAGGTTCATATCATTTAACAATGAAATTTTATACGACAATTTTAATTATTAATATACAGTTGTGGGATAAATTTTTAACACCCTACAATTAAAAAAATTTTCAGGGGAGTTTTACGAAATTTAAAATTTAGTCTATTTTTATAACGTTTTTATTTTTCAAAAAAACCAGTAAAAAATGATAAAAACGCAACACTTATAATGAGATAATATTTTTAGAAAATTAGTGATTAGAAATATATATAAAAAAATGAATACATCCTCGAACATCGTAGTTTAGCCCCCGTCTAAGACCCTATCTGGTTTTGTTAACCATGAAAGTTACTTTCCTACTGCGATTGATTTTTTTAAAATTTTCGAAAGTCCATTGTGTGTATGCATTTAACAGATGCAACAAAATATTTCTCGCCCTTTTTCTGTAATGAGAAATGGATGAATATAATAGTTGAGGTATTTCCTCACATTAAAATACTTTTATTGTTATTTTTAGTTACACAAAATACATAAAAAAATAAGTAAACATACAAATATTCTTGATCCGACCTATTAAAGTGCGTAAAAATCGAGTTCCAAGATTCCGTTACATGCAAGTGAAACTTATAAAAGCGTGTTAATAAAGAAGAAAAATTGCTGAATAAGAATGAGTGTTTTAAAAATAATTGATAAAATTGTTCTTAACAAAACACGTGCAACGTGCGAGTAGAATTATCACAAGCAATTCCAATATCATTATGTAATTGTGAAAAGTTATATAAACTAAGATTTTTTTCTTGCATATCGTCTTGAATTTATACGATAAACATTAAACACCTGTTATCTTTCGCGATAAGGCTAAACAAAACACTATCTTTTCATTGATATTTCAAAGGGTCAAAAGGCAAGACGTAGCTGATTTTGATTTAGTATATTCCTTGTTTCCATTTAATACAATGTATATTATTTAGAATCGTAAAAAAAGTATTGACTACTTGATTTAAAGATACGTAAGTATGCAGTTTTTCGAATTTTTTTTAAAGATTATTTTGTTGTTGTCTTTAAATAGAAATTTGAAAATTTTTAGTAATTCAGTGAATAAGAATTTCCTTTCTGATGGAACTCTTTATTTTTTCTCCTAGACAATTAAGTAAAATTATGTTCTTTCTTTGAAAAATTATTATAAAATTCTCATGGGTTATTTAAATATCTTTTTCATCTTCTTTTTTATTGTTTATTAGAAAAATATCAGAATTCTGCGATATACAGTGGACCCCAAAAGTGTTCGTACACTTGCAATTTCCTATAAAATTTAATGTTTTCGACCAATACAAATTAATATATTGTAATTGTAATTTTTTTATGATATCTGTAACTTGTTCTTAATAGAATGACATAATTGTTTTTTTAAAAATGATATAACTATTATTTTTAAAAATAAATAATCAAAAAACTATTGAAAGATTACGCCACTAAAGTCTTCGTACACCTAACAAAAATCTCAACTTAGCTTTAAATAATGTATTTCTTTCTTACTTTAGTACTTAGTAGGATACCTTTTAGTGTCCACAATAACTTTCAAATGTTTTGGTATAGATTTGATCAGTTTTTTGTAATTTCTGCATCGGTTTTCCTCCATGCTTCTGTTATTATTGTGTTTACTTCCCATTATGTGTTTATATGTCATGTTTTCTTTTTTTTTTAAAATCAAATTCTCATCAAATAAGTTCTACTGGGCTAAATAAACTGATTGAGGAGGTTTTTTCAGAATTTTGGACAGTTATTAAGACACCAGCGGCGAACATTGAGAGCAGAGCGCTTGGCGTCATTATCCTGTTAAAAACGAAGTAGTGTCCTATATCCAAATTTTCGCCGGAAAATTTAAAATTTAACTTTAAAATATTTAAATAGAGCTGATGATTTACAATACCATCAAAAAATACCAAATTACCTAATTTTGAGGCAGATTTACACCTCCACGCAAGAACACTTCCATCTCTATGGTTCATTGATCCAATTTGATTCTTGGGATTAAGTTTCCGAAAATTCAAAATTGTCAGCAAATTGATTACGATGACGGAACATTAAACATTTTTGTTATGATGGGCATATAATAGTTTGTAAATGAAAAAATGAGGAATTTAATCCCATGAATATATGTGGGAACAAGAACTCCTCCACCTCCATACTTCAGCATGGAGGTGGAGAAATTCTTGCGTGGGGGTGTAAATCGACTTTAAAATTAGGTAATTTGGTTTTTTTTATGGAAAAATGAATCATGAGCTCTATTTAAATATTTTACAGGAACTTTAAACTATCCGCCCAAAATTTGGATATTGGAGACCACTTCATTTTTTAACAAGATAATGACACCAAGCGCTTTTCTTTCAATGTATGCCACTGGTGTCTCAAGAACTGCCTCAAAATTCTGAAAAAACCTCCTCAATCAGTTTATTTAGCCCAGTAGAACATATTTGGGGAAAATTTTATTTAAAAAAAAAAAGAAAACATGGCATATAAACACATAATGGGAAGTAAACACAATAATAACAGAAGCATGGAGGAAAATAGATGCAGAAATTACGAAAAAAAAAAAAAACTGATTAAATCTATACCAATCTGTACAACGTTTAAAAGTTGTTGTGGACACTAAAAGATATCCTACTAAGTACTAAATTAAAAAAAAAATACAATATTCAAAGCTAAGTTGAGATTTTTGTTAGGTGTACGAAGACTTTTGCGGCGTAATTTTTCAATAGCTTTTTGATTATTAATTTTTAAAAATAATAGTTATATCATTTTTAAAAAAATAATTAGGTCATTCTATTAAGAACAAGTTGCAGATATCATAAAAAAAAATTACAATTACAATATATTAATTTTTATTGGTCGAAAACATTAAACTTTATAGGAAATTGCAAGTGTACGAACGCTTTTGGGGCCCACTGGATGAAGTAGTGACTTACGGAAAGCGATAGATGAAGAGGAGAGGCACCATGTTGAGCTCTGTAGTGATTGTGACTGCGAAGGCACTCTTGGGCAAAATCGTCATCATTCGCCTGAACATTCTATGAAAGAAAAAAAAAGTTTTGTAAAATAGATTATACACATCAAAAATTATCTTGAGAAGGGGTACATTATTATTCATATTCTCATGTTTTACATAAATCATAGTCCTTAACACACAAAAGAATAAAAAAACTATAAAATAGGTAAATTTTTTGTCGGTAATAATTATTCTTATAGTTATAAGATCTGATAATTGAGCTAGAAAATGTGGTGATATTGTGATAATGATTGGAATTATGTGGTGATATATTGTGGCTAATCTCGGTATTTCTAAAATTATTTTATGAAAGAATTTTACTTTGATATACCAACTGAGATAACAATCCGCCATTTTTTTTGTGCTTTTTGATACAATTTATGGGCTTTTTGATACAATTTATGTGCGATTTGATCAAAATTTTATTCCATTGTACTTTAAAAAAAAAGTTCTTTTTTTGAAAAAATTGAATTTTTAAATTATATTTTTAGAAAATAACGTATGGGAAATTGTATTATTATGAATTTGATTTAAATAATTTGTAAGCATTTAAATCTTTAAGAATTATTTTCAATATCATTGAATGTAATTCCAAATTAGAATGTAGAATGAATGAGCTACAAAGTAGTATATAATGTAAAATCTTAAAAAAAAATATTTAGCCTATAATATTATAGTCTTAAGATTATTTAATTTTGTTCCAGCAACAAGAATTTTCAGAAGTATGAATATTTTTTTGTCGAGTGAAAAATTTATCGTCTGTTCGATTGATATTAGTCCAGCTTCTATCGGAATAGAGAAAACTAAATGTATTCGAAATAGAAAAACTTATTCAAATGTTTTAAATTTGGTTATAAATCCAAAAGTAAAGAATACTTTCCCGCCAACTTTTTACTCTTAGTCCAGTTCTTTTTATTGCAATAAAATTTAACTAAACGGTTAAACAAATAACACAAAAATAATTAACAATCGCCGAAAACGGTAATGAAAGTAGGCTTACCTGTTGAAAGAAATTGTCATTCAAAAAACTCTTTCTTCTTTCGTATTGATGATATTGTCGAAATGTAGAATGAACATCTAACATTTTAGTTATTTCTTGTCTGTAAAAAACCCTTTTACTACCTACCCAAACCTTGGAACACGCATGAATGGAATAAGAAAAAAAATTCTGCAATATTTAGTTTGCCTCCATGCTGCCATAACATAATTCAAAGGAACTCCGTAAATTCACAAATCACTTTTATTGACTTGAGCAAATGCCAAGTTAAACCACGAACAACTTGCCGGTCTTGAGGGGAAATTTTGTATTTTGAGCCTTTTTTGACAAACAACTTGTGTTGTTGTTGATGTATTTTCTTAAGGCTCATTAGAATATCAGTGTCTTGACAATTTAAAATACGTTTTAGAAGTGATGGATGTTTTGTGGTTTGGCGGACAGAGACAAAATAGTGCAAATAAAAGAAACGACGTTACTGCTCAGTACTCTACGAATGATATACAGTGGCTCTCAAAAGTGTTCGTACCCTTCCAATTTTGTAAAAAATTTAGTGCTATTGATTAATAAAAATAATATATCAGAATTGTAATTTCTTATAATATCTGCAGCTTGTTCTTGTTAGAATCACATAATGAATTTTTAAAAAAAGTAGTATAACTAATATTTTGAAAAAATAATAATCCAAAAACTACTAAAAAATTACGCTACAAAAGTCTTTGTACACTTAAAAAAAGTCTCAACATAGTCTTAACTATTGCGTTTTTTTTCTTCTTAATTTAGCATTTAGTTAGATACCTTCTAGCGTACGCAGCTTTTTAAATTCTTGGTCTAGATTTCCGCAATTTTTTTGTGTAATTTCTGCTTTGATTTTTCTTTATTCTTCTGTGATTACAGTTCTTAGTTCACAATTTGTTTTTATGTCATATCTTCTTATTCCAAATTCTGATCTACTGGGCTCAAATAAGGGGATTGAGGAGGTGTTTAAAAATTTGGGGTCAGTTATGGAGACACCAGAGGCGTAAGCTGAGAGCAGTGAGCTTGGTGTAAAAAATCTTGATAAAAAAGGAAGTCATCTCCATTACACAAATTTAGGGCGGATAACTTCAAACTATTCTTTAAAATATTTAAATAAAGCTCAGGATTCACAATACCATCAATAAATACTAAATTAATTAATCCTGAAGATGACACACACCAGAACACTTCCATTTCCATGCTTCACTGTTACAACTAAATTTTTGGGATAAACTTTTTAATTTTTTCTTCTCCCCAAACTTTCTCTATTGTACTTCCGTCGATATTAATGAATAGAAAGGATCCTTTCATGTTTTATACGGTGTGTTTATAGAGTTGTATGATATATTTTACTTAGCAGCTACACTCTTTCTGGTTGAAATTGAGTTTTACAAAGTTTGTGCTTCCCGGCGTGAACAAGAAAAGTAAGATTGTGGAAAGCATAAAAGATGTGGCGAGGGTTAAAAGATAGGAAATTTTATCCAGCATAGGTAACAAATACGACGTCCCCAAGGAATCATTGAAAAAGCTCTAGAAGTGACGATTCTGGATCTTTCTCAATGATTCCTTGACGACATCCTTTGCATAGTTTCTTGGAAATTCTAGAAATTTCCATGAAACTGTACAAAGGATCTTTGAAACAAAAGTCGCGTCAGTTCAGAAGAGAATTCAGTCTTGTACATTGACGGCGATAAGAGAGAGGGATTTCCTTTGTCTGAATATACATAGTCCTGCGAGTGAAACAGTTTAAAGAACCGTTTCTAGAACGTTGTAAAATTTGTTTATCACGAGTGCATTTTTCCATTACAGTAATATTTCGAACTACGCCACCCCGACTTACGCGAACCCGGGTTTAAGCGATTTTCAAATCTCGTCGATTCGTCTTTTGTTTGAGGGGGGGGGGGGATTAGGTAAAATTGATGATGGAAGAGCAGTTTTTCATCTTGCCAGGCAAATAAACTTAGGAATGGATTTGTCATGATGTTAAAAAACTGCTGGATTCCCGCAATCAGGAACTGAAGATTGATGAACTCATAGAAATGCAAGAGCAAGATGTTGAAGAACTAGTCTTTAAATCCAGTTCAATCCGAAGATCGAATGACGGTGTTGGGAATTTGACAGATTGCCTCAATTTAATTGAAAAAGGGTGAAAATTTTTAGAAAATATAGACTCCAACGATGAGCATATTTTTCAACATTATAAGGAATAAAAAGATTATTAGCATGTTTCGAGGAAATTTTGCGGGAAAAAAGAATCTTCGATCCGGCAGATTATTTGTTAGATTTTATGAGTTCTGCATCAAAATAACTTCTTTTGGTGATTTTGTATGTGTGTTATCTAAGAATTTATTTAACTTTCTTTTGTTCTAAATTATCATTTTCTTTCGTCCCTGGCCCCAACTAAAAATAATTCCTATGTATTTATATCCGAAATTATACTCCGACTCCCGCGGTTATCACTGAAATCGCATAAATTCGGGGTATTACTGTACTGTAATTAATCTATTATAATATTTCTTTGAGTACATTCTTCGATTTGTCTTCGTGGAGGGGGAATTTCCATGGCAATATGTTATGCATTCGAATATGTTCGTGCAACGCCGGGTTAAATGGAAATGAATGAAACCCGTCTCACAACGAAAAGAAGTGAACAAATTTCAAAAATGGAAAATTTAATGACATTGTTATGGAAATCAGTCCCATTGCACGCGTACACACACACAGAAGTGTTGTCGTCCTGAAGGAAACAGGATATTCCCGTGGTGATTAAGTAATTCACTCGGCAAAAACCCGTGCAACGCTGGCCTAAGCGAGGGGGGGGGGGTAAGAAATAAGGAAGTCAAAGTAATTTCAAAAATGAATATTGGAAGTGCTGATTTTTTGAAGGGAAGGGAAAATGTTAAACGAGAAAGCCCGAGCGATGCCGGGCCGTGCACTCACATCATACGCGTACAGAAGTTCTGGCATCATGTTGGGAAAGAGGAAGTTCTCATGGGGATTAAGTTATACACTCGGTAAAAGCCCGTGCAACGCCGGGCTTAGCGGAGGGGAAATAAACATAGAAGTCAAAGTAATTTCGAAAAATAATATTGGTCGTGCTGATTTTGTGAAGGGAAGGGAAAATTTATAAAAGTAGAGAAAGAACGGTGGGCCATACAGCTAGTCTATTAATAAATCTGTTATTATTCAAATAATTCGAATCATCAGCTGTTTTACCCTCACGCAAATTTGCAACAACATGGCATATTACGAGTACTAGTATAATAAAAAAGTAGATTCAGTTTAATTATATTCGTAAGCTAAAAATTAATGAAATTTGGCACATTTTTTAAACATTTTTTTCATTTTCTTCTTTTTTTCTTCAGATTGTTTTTGATTTCTGCTAATAAAGAATGGCTTTGAGCTTCAAAGATGAAGTTTTGCTGTTTTTTAATAGTCCAGGTAAGTGATGTGTACATTTGAATTTTATCTTAATTTTATAATATTATTATGAATCTATCTATTGTAATGTTATTTTCATTAATGTACCTAAATAGCTCTAATTAATTTCGTGAGAAATCTTAAGACGTTACTGAATAGACTTCTCAATGTTGTTTTGAAGTTTTTCATTAGTGTAGACCAGGAGTACTAAACCTTTTTTTCTGTCAGGCCGCATACATAAGTTAGCTATTTCACGCGGGCCGCAATGTGAGATTTAATGGGGGGGGGGAAGAGAACTGCTTTAAGAGACCAAGATAACATAGAAAATTTAAAATATGGAAATTGATCAAATGTTAAAACTACTATTTTTCTTTTTTTTTAATTATTATTTTCTATATATTTTTATTTTTGTCACTAAATTTTTCTAAATTGGAAGCATTTAAGAATCACTCTTTCACAATTTCTGCATCGTTAAACGGTTTCATATGATTACCAATAATATAACAAATTTCAAAGGGTGCCTGTGTTACTGCTGTGACATTATTCCTGACAAAACACTTTTTTGCTGTTACAGTAGAACGTCGTTCATCCGAATCAATTGGGATCGGACACCGTTCGGATACACGATTGTTCGGATAACCGAAAACCGAATGCGATCCACGCAGTATATGATACTGGACACTCTACAAATATTGAAAATCATCCCATGCGGGAAACGTGCTTGAAGAAAAAGCCAAATAGGTGCAAACTGTCGCAATTTTATCTTAATTGTGGAAAATAATCACTTATTTTTCTCTGTACCATTGTACACCTTCGTTTTTTCGATGCAAGGTCTCTGATTCTCTTCAGCAGCAGTAGTTGAGTAGGACAGCACTCTGATTGTTGTTCGTACAGCTCCATAGCTGTCTCTAACGCATAAAACGCGTCAGCATTTGATGGACACTTATTACTTTCGTTGTAGTTGTCCTCGTCTTCATCCGTTTCATCGTCGACAGGGTCAGATTCTTCTGCATTGCATGCCATCCAGGTTTCTACATCAACAAAACTCAACAAAAGAGCACGTATACACCCCTCACAAACTGAGCTAATATTCCGCGCAGATATTTACCAAATCGCACAACTGAAATTCCCAAAATTTCCCTCACCTTGGGTTTTCCCGTCACTTTTGGTCTCACAGGAAACAAATGTTGAGTATTGCACTGTTCGAAAACGTATCCGGACTTTAGTTCGGATATTTGACGCTCCGGATAATAAACGTTCGGATAAACGACGTTCTACTGTATAAAGATTATTCAAGAAAGCCTATTTTTCTATCATCTCTTGAAATAGATCTTCGAGGAAAAGTGTCATCGAACGATTTCCGTTGATTGGTATTTTTTAAATACATTTTCTTGACAAATCAAGCAATTACTGAATCGTGCTTCTTTGTCACAACAAAATAGTCAGCATCCCCCAATCGTCTTGAAACAATCTATTTTCTTCGAATATTTTTCTCTTGCAAGATATGAAAGATAGTTAAAAATGAATTCCACTTATAAAATGGTTGCTACTCCACTGTTGTCTGTTATCACTAATCAGAAAATAAAATCACCTCGCACCCATACGACATCGACAGCAAAATTGATATATTTGATTTTTTAACAAAGAATTTCCCACCAAATTTTCATAAATAAATGAATTTCTCAAAGCAATGGGCCAAGACCGGGCCACTTAAAAAAGGCCGGTGGGCCGCAGGTTGAGTATCACTGGTGTATACGATTTCATATCCTCAAGCCCGTCACAGGGACGTGTTAAAATTTCTTTATACCCTGGGCCCCATGCAAAAGTAGGCCCACCTGCTCTCCTTTCAAGTAGACCGTATATAGAATACGTTGTCAAATTCTTGTACAAATATTCACCCTCAGCAAATAAGTGTGCGTGACTCACAATCTCACAAACCTAGGCAAAAACCGACTGCCTCGTTTCGACTAAATGAGTCATGAGGGTGTATGGCGGTAGGCTCTGGCGTAAACACAGACATGACATAATAATATAGTCTTATTACGGTTGCCAGTCGGCATATAGTTAAAAATTATAAATTTTTTGGAGAATATGACCGGGAAAATAATATTGGACAGTTAAAATTATTTTGATTATGATCTTTTTGTGGCTTAGGCGAGAATAAGACGAGGTGTACCCTTCCCGAGCGGCCGCGGTAGCCTAGGGGCCCTGGTCATGTGAACTCATAGCCAGTGTGTCATGAGTTCGAGTCCTAGTGTTACTGAAGACCCACCATGTAGAGGAGCTGATGCACATTATAAATCTCTTGAGGCTCAGAATACTCCCATTGGCGTGGCGTTGCAGTTTGCAAAAGGGTTGTGCCAATTCAGGTGTCATCTTCTTTACTAGACCGTAGTTCAATATTACGAGGTTCATCACCAATAGCCTTTGTGTTACTTTAAAAAGTACGACGCTATCAAGCAGCCCATCCAATATAGTGGTTAGTGACGCTGACTGCTGTGTCGTTGCACCTGGGTTCAAATCCCGGAGAAGGTATGGATGTTTGTTAATGAATAGTGCCCCTTCGCGGCATGGGGGATACTCTAAATAGTCGTAGAGCCGCAAGTCTTACTGGGAGGTTGGTGGAAGGGGGTGGGGGTCCCGGATCCCTACCCCTTCCACCTCGAATTGGGGTGAAACCGAGACAAATGTTACTGTCACCTGTAATGCTACTCAATGCCGCGGCTAACGACAGGCTTAAATCTCTATCCCTTTGCCATGATGAATTTCGTGGGTCTTGATTTGACACCGTTAGATAGGTGGTGTGAGTGAATATTAACGTCCCACTGTTCAGCTACACGAGGGCTTTTGGGGACGGTCCGCGTAATTGTGAACCATGCTCAAGTGACGCGGACGACACCTGAGCTGGCACCCCCCTCTCCTAACTACCACACCACACCAACGGGAGGATGTTTGAGCTCTCGACAGATTTTGCGTGCATCGCTCCCCTACACAGCGGGTCTTCAGTGGTACTGGGATCGAACTCATGACATGCTAGTCACGATCCGATGCCTAGACCACTTGGCTACCGCGGCCACTTAGATAGGTGGCATTAACAACAAAAACAACGACATTAACAAACACTCACTCACTATCTCCTCTCCGGTTTCTAAAGAGGAGATTTGTTGGCTCATCCCTCAAAATGTCCCTAGGTATGATAAGAACGGAATCTTCGAAATTGCAAACACAGTCTTCGCGGTTACCGTCAAAAAGTAAGTATTATGTTTTTAATGAGATTGAAACATTGCTTTAAGTTTTGCTAGCTGTTAGTCGACGTTGATTGTTTGTTAAACCTTTTTATTTCAGATCCGCGTGTGGCAACATGGCCTCTAATGGACAGCCCAATGAAAACAGTAGCGCTTGTGATTGCCTACTTGATATTTGTGAAGATATTAGGTCCAGCTTTAATGAAAAACAGAAAGCCATTCGACTTGCGTTTACCAATGATAGTTTACAACTTTTCACAAGTAGCTGTCAGTTCATGGATATTTTTAAATGTAAGTATGTAGTATGTGGTGATAATTGCGATGTAAAATCAGCTGCGGTATCTTCATAAGCCTGTAACAGCCTCCGGGCAGGAGTGATCACTTTTGTCTAGTAGTTATGTTGCGTGTCTACGGATCCTAGCGTCACGGGTTCTGTCCTCGGACAAGCACCTCCTCAAATCTATGAAAATTTCTCAAATTAAGGTAAATGCGGGAAAATAATAAAATCGAAACTAATCTGCGGAGTTTAAATTGTAATTATTATTTTGAAACTGTCTCACGTTAAAACGCTTATAATTCTATTTTATACGTTTTGTAGTTTCGAAAAGAACGTTAGTTTTAGAAAACTTAAGTCTCAGATATTTTTGAAAAACTAGGGACCGGTAATGCCTCTGTCACTAACGACGGATACCCAACCCCATAGTACAAGTTATCGACTATTCAGAGCTTCTCCCCTAGTTTTATTTAAAAGCTCATGGATTGGTATAAATTTTGATTTTATTTCTCATCATTTCGTTGCTCTTTTCAACTCATATATCTGTCGAAAGTTAAAGAATTCATAGCAGAGACTCTCAATAAATTTTAGAACCAACAATTTTTATTTTGAGTAATTTAAACAAAAGCTTGAGTAATTTTATGTTCTTGGCGGTTTTAAAGTTCTTTTATAATTTTTGGATACTTACCTATAATACCACGTATAATTTGGCCAATTCAAAAGTCGCTATTATCGCAAGTTATCCATAGACGTTTTCCTGATTGACTGCCTATCACCACAGTTGCAAATCTTTTGATTGGACGAAATTGGTTAATAGCCTGCCATACATACCTTTTTCTTCATCATTTTGCATATAATATCAATTGATAGGTACAACATTAAATTATTTTGTTATAAAAACACTGAAAATATATTTAAACATTGGATAACCTTTTAAAATCAACACAAACATAAATTTCAATCTATTCAATGTATCATCTCTATAAAATTATTCTTGAAGTCTGTTAGATGTGGGCATACTACAAGGGATACTTCAATTTATCTTTAGCATAAACAGCGGAATTAAATTTTTACAATCATTTTTATTTCACTAAAATTTGTTTATGGAATCATTTTAATATTTTGTAGAGGAAATACAATTTATTATCTTTTTAACCTTAACATTCAATTACAATTTTGAATATTATACTTCATCGTTCATAGAAGATGAATTCAAATTATTAACGATTTTAAAGTTATCCTTAAAGTGTTTTATGTGAGATTTCACATGAAAATCAGCAGAAATTTGAAAATACCTGCCTTGTGTGAAATTAAATAAATTCATTATTATTTTCCATACTAGAATTTAACTTTGCGGAATGTTGAATCATTTTAAAATGTTTAAAATCTAGAATCAAAACTGAAAATTATTTTTATGCAGTGCGCTGTAGTAATCGCACTATTTTTATATTCAGTTAAGGTTGTTAGGTTGGTTCACAAAATCAGTTGCGTGTGAGGCAATCGATTTTCAACAAAGGGATGCTGTTGGTATGTTTATAATAATTTTCTGCTAATTTTAGAACGAACACATCAATTTAACCCGCTCAGGACCATGATCAAAATATATGGATCACGCGATTCCTCAGCCCCGTATAAACATCTTTATATGATTGCGCTTTCCTTCTCGGAGGCCATGATCACCTCTTGATCAGTTTGAGTTTTATATTAATTTTACAAGGACCTGCACGGCGTTACAGTTCGTTTTCTTTCGAATATGTTAACAAACTTTGTTTCAATATCTTTCCTCGAGGTTTTTAAATTAGATCGCGGATATTTATAAATGTAAACTAGGCACCGTTTAGATTTTCAGAGAATCGTGAGAAGGTTTGTGATTTGCCGCTCTTTATTTCTGTTTATATTTGACTACGTTAGAAAAGAAGTAAAGATAATTAGTTTATTGGGCATCAGACGATTCATAATATTTGCAGTATTTATTTTGTTTGAGATAAATATTCACATAAATAATTTTAATGCTCAAAAACATTTAAAACGGATCTTCATATACATTATTTATAAAATCTTATATAACGATGACTCATTTTAAGGAAAAGAAATCTTTCTTCTCATTGTGATCATTTTAATTCAGTAGAAAGAACCTTCTTTCGTTGCTCCCGTATTTGATTGCCACAACCACTACTAGAAAACATAATATTAAGTATAGCTAAGAAAGCAAAAGCATTATAACGTTATTTAAAAATACAAAACAGATACATTAACAGTTATTTAAAGATTTATCAGTTAGAAACCATCAAGTTTGTGATGTAAATTTATCGTTGATGTTTGCCATAGTATTTTGTAAAGTTTGCGTCTATTTTATTTTATATCATGGCTTGAAAGAGTACTTTTTATTAAAATAAAACATTTTCTATAAATGCAATTCTTTTTAAATATACTGAAAATGTTTTGTACTCATATTCAGATTATCATTATAGTAAAACATAAATTTTAGCGTATTGATGCATTTAAGATTCTACATGAATTTTAAATGAAGGTTAAAAGCTATACGAAATTCATCGTCCCGTGCGTGCTATATTCTCTCGGAACGTGTGGGTCTGGGAAACCTTCTTTCTCCTTTCGTTGGTCCTGAAGGGTTCAAAATAATTCATAGAAAATAAATTTTAAATACTTCAGTATGTGAAATCTCAAAATATATGTTCTCCCTTAACTGCTTATCTTATTTGTGAGTTTTATTTTAATATCAATTTAATGGTTGGATTAAATATAGATTTAAGATCTCGTCTTAAATAAAATCTTTTCAGTTTGTACAGGAGGTACAAATTTAGGTAAATTACTCAATTTCGTAGATGTTAACTAATACTATTTTCTCTACCTTAAATTGTTTTAGGGGCATTAGAAATATAAATGTGGCATTAATACAGTGGTTACATTTAGAAGTTTATAAATTTCGCGTGTCTTGGATATTACAAAAGCATCAGTCTTGCTGGTTGCATCGCGTGGAAGTATCGAAAGTGGAGTGCCAACTCAGGTGTCGTCCTCGTCATTTGACCGAGGCTTAAAATCACGATATCTGTTATCAATATCTTATAGTTTCACCTTGCAGTTTAAATAAAAGACAGACTTCTAAATAATATCTAAACTGAAGTAGTCATCGTTTACACTTCCTAACTTGCTCCAAGTGGTTTTGAAAAATTAGTGGATCTCCACTCAACAAAATCGCCTGCTTGCCAATTTAAAATCTAAATCTAATTGTTCCAAAACGGAATTTTTGTCAACAAGCCCCATAACCTTTTGAGAGTTGATTTCGTAAGACCCATTCTTTGCAGTTCAATTTAACAAAGAAACATGCTTACCGATTTTAAGTATATGCTTCTAAGAGTTCAAAACAGACAATTTTTAAATCTTTTGCTTATAACCTCTCAACCCCTCCTCCTTTTGGGAGACGTTTTCGCATCTTCAGATCCGTTCTTAAAGATTATAGTCCATGAAAGGAACGCCATAAAATTTCATCTATATAGGTCAATTGATGTAAAGGGAAATGTTGTTATAACTCCTTTTGCAGCAGATCTACTCCATGAAAGACGCTCTTGCCAAATTTCAAGTTCATAGGTCTCATAGTTCAAAACTGAGAATCTATCACGCTTCTCATCCCTCACCAAACCTCATTGAGGCGGTTAAAAACTCCTTTTTGCAGTCTATTCCATGTAGAGACATACCTGCCAATTTCAAATCTGGTCTTGTATTTCAAAATCGGTATGTATTTTCTACAACTACCTTTAACCCTCGAAACCTCCCTTAGGTGTTGATTTTGTAAAACTTGCTTTGTAGTGGATCTTTACTTTATGACAGGGCTTGTCTGTTAAATTTCATGTCTGTAGGTCTAATGGTTCAAAACCGGCAATATTTAACTATAAAGCCCCTTAAAAGCCCTCGCAGGTCATTATCTCAAATCACTTTTGTAGCGGATCAACGAAGACATGCGTAGCAATTTTCCAAATAGATCGCGAGATATCATCAATGAATGAGTGATCACTTTTCTCCTTTGATTATTTTAGAATTGGAGGAAAATGCGCTCGTACTGACCACACTTTCATTGTTTCAGATAGCAGAAGTTTGTTGGATTTGTTTCTAGTAAGTTTATAGATTTATTATTTTACAGTAGTTTTGCTATCAGTACACTTTAATACAATTTTTGTGTAACTATCGTTACTCTATTAACTACCAAAATACTTCTATATTTCCAAATTTCAAAGCCTTATATCTTTATCCTTTTAAATATGTTTCCTAATCTCATGAACTAGCTAGTTATCCGCATTTAGAGTGAAAATGTAAGCACAAGTTTAATTACTTTCAGATATTTTTGTTTTGCGAAAGAATTCACAAATTACTGTTTTACGTTTTCCTCATGCATTGGTTCCAATGACAGTATGGATTGAGTATTAAGTATGGGGCAGGTGAGTTGTTAAAAACATGTTATTTTAAAGATTTATTTTATATTGAAAAACAAGATACTTTATTTCATCTAAGTATGGTAAAATCCTGTTCCGCGTTGTACAATTTTTATTGCTGAACTAGAGTTCAGTGTGACAATAATACTAAAAATGATACATAAAGTAATACCATAGTAAAGTAATAGATTAATAAAACAGAAACAATTAATTCCCACATTGAATCAATAATTTTCTTCAACGCCAGAATAAATTGAAGTGTTCTTGCAATAATTTTGAATGCGGCAACCGCTGAAAGAAAATTAAATAAATTGACTTTGATGCTTACGAGTTAAAATATTTGTTCATTGTTCTAAAAATTTTGATTTAGAAATTTAAAAATTACGTTAAATAGGATTCTGCAGAATTTTCACGAGATCTTAACATTAACTTTAATTGAAATTGAAATTTTTGATCTATTTTAGTAGAATTCTAATTACATAAATTTTAAGTTATCCGACTACTTACGACATTTTTAAATGGAATGTGGGTTTGTAGTTTTAGTTTGTTTAGTACTTTTAAGAAAAATATACTAAATTTAAGAAAAAGTATAGTATTATACTAAATGGGAAAAATGGATAAAAATTTACAAAAATAACATAAACTTAGCCCAGGATAGAGATATTTTAATTTTACAAAACTAGAACATTTACCTCAGTTATTATAGCAAATGGCTTAAGAAAACAGTGATTTATATTACATAAGGTGGCGTAAATTTTGTAATAAAAGCAGTGATTGATAAATCTGAATGTTAAAGCAACTACTATTATACAGAAAACACACAATTGTTTGTTTTAAAACAGAGATAATTGTTTAAAAATTTTAGCAATCGCTGTCCCCTTTGAACTTTCAAAAATACATTTATTTCAGTTAGGCCTTTTAAAATTATGACACTTGCTTAAAATGTCCTCTGCTTTTACTAAAAACATGGTTTTGTTCAAGTGAACGTAAAATAACAGTATTTTATAAAGTTAATAAGATGATCTATAAAATAAAATCATAAAAATTGTCAATTTTGGCAAAATTCTAATTTAGGAGTAGTTGGAAATCTTAAACTAAAGAATGTAGTAAAATACATAACAATTTGTAAAATATGGAACAAAAATTAGTCATGATTATGAAAACACCGCCAAATTTTATCATTGGATAGGTAAGTTTTAGTGTTTGTTTGTATGTATGTGTATTAAATAAACGAATGCTCTTCAAAGAGTGAGCAGAGGGTCACTTATGAGAAGACATAATTTTGTCGAAATGGCGCTGATTCAAGAAAGCCTGATGTGCCTTGGTTCAGAAACGATATCGCCCATTAATGTTCAACATAAATTACGTCATTGTTATGGAAGCTAACCTCCTGGTGCAAATTAGTGAAGCGATGGTTTGGAACCTTAAGAATCTTCGTAGAGTAGGTCTATTGTGAGTGAAGCAGCTGGTGGGCTTACATTCCACATTCGTTTCAAGCAGGTTCTATTAAATCAACTTCAGAGCATCACATGAACTAAAATATCTAAAGTTTTGTAAGATTCTTCATAAATACTTAGGTTGCAGGCTTATTAAATGCAAAATATTTAAAGAACTATAGCGAGCTGGAATACTACTTAGATCAAGTGGGAACCTTTATGGATCAACATATTGTTACGAATTTTGTAAAATAGTTTAAATAATCTATATTTGGATTCATGTGCAATTATATCCTCTGCTATATTATGTTAAAACTGTAATATTCACAAGCAACGCCGTCCTTACGTTATAAAGACATTTCTCAATAGGAACTTAGCGAAATATTGGCGATAGAGCCAATTTGGCATCATTTCTGGTGACAAGTTGGCGGCATTGGTGACCATGATAGCAGTTCGGAGAACCCCTGGATTCTTCTGAAATTATTGGAAATCCATTGAATTTCACGATCTATGACGCGAGCATATCTTCTCGAAGTTTCGGCCACGGCTATAAATAGATCGATACTGCCGCAACAGTCAGCCCTTGTTTCAACCAGCGATTGTGAGCATTGTTTTGACTAGTGATTAGCTCGGCTTATTGGCAGCAAATAAGCTTATACATGCGTTTATTTTAGGCACTGCTTATTGTCTAGTGCATTGAAGGTGAAATCAGCTAATTATTTATTTTGTGAATTTTGCTGTTGATTCACGTATTTCAAGTTGATTTTCAGGCAATAATACTAATCGCTCTTAAGAGGTATCTTGTTGTTTACGACTGATTTTACGCCGTCCTCAATTTGATCAACGTAGCAACATAATCTTTCTAAAGAAATATTAGATGAGGTATAGGCATGCCAAATAAATAATTTTGACTTGTGATTGGGAAAATAATGAAACTAGATATAACAATAAAACTCTTTATTTACTATAAAAATATATTTTCTTGTGTAAATCTTTAGGTTGTATTAATTCAAATTAAGTGTGATTTCTTTGTTGCAGATAAGTGACAAATAACTTATTTTAAGTTGTGTAAGATATTTACTGTTAGCAGAATACATGCTAAATTGTAAGACTGCCAAACGGTTTCTAGCGTGTCTTCAGTATTTAACTCTCTGAAAATAATGACTCACAGGCATAGATAGATGAAAATATGGTAAAAATAGTAAATAGCTTCTTCAGTTAAATGTATTTGGAATCAATTCCATGTTTCGAAAATTTACACATTTACTGACTGGCATTTTACTTATATTGCTTATTATACTTTCTATCAATCAGACAGCTTTTTCCTTGTTTCAATAAATTTTCGAATCCGCATTGAACCAGACTGGATATCAATCAGTTGCATTTCATCATGTTCTTCAATTTCCAATTAATCGAGTTGGGACAAGTTCAGTTTTTTTAAATGAAGTCACATCAGGGTACATAATAAACTTGAGTGTTTCCGATAATTATTTGAACTAGAAAATCGCTTAAATTCATAGTGAAGAATTGTTAGAAATAAATTCTTCAATTGCTTTTTCTTCGTCTGGTTTCTCATGCACATTCTAATCTTTGATATTTTTATTTATCAAGTTTAGGTTTTCTGTTATAATATAATTTCTGAACTATAAAATGCAAACCGTTTTGATCGATGGTGGGCCCAAAATATTGTAGCGTACCTCATTGGTTCTCTATCCGTGACAGACATTCCCAGGGGCTACCTAAGGGGTACATGTTTAAAGTACTATGAGTAAGTAATTGTTATAAAAGTTCATAATATGCCCACAATACATCAGAAAAATGTATGTCTAATTCAGTGGCATAACGGAGGTACTTGAGCTTCCTGAAAAGTCAGATTTTGGCCCCAAGTTGGATTTTACAACGGGTACTTAGGTACTTAGCGCCAGTCAGGCTTTGGGCCCCCTGCGATACGAGGGTGTACGTTACGCCTCTGTTCTAATTATAATAGTTTGAGCACTAGTATTTATAATTAGGATAAAATACTTTAGGTTCATCTATTATAAGAACTTTTAATTTAAAAGAACTTGCTTCTATACTTGAACTGCATATTTTCTTCTGTTTAGTTTTCTTTTGCATTATTAATTAATTATATTTTGATAAACTAGACATATATGTAATCATTTTATTTTAGGAGGATACAATACTTTGTTTCAGTTTAAATTCTTTTATTACATATTTGGATGTATTTATTATGGCCTCATACTGGACCTTCAGTTCAAAAGTATCTGTGGTGGAAGAAATGTTGACGAAGTTACAATTGGTGTGCAAATTTTATATTATCATTATATTTAATTATAATTCAAAAAAATCATGAAGCATAAATATTCGAATAGAAATCCTAATATAGATTATGTAAAAATGGTGTATGAATTTTGATTAATTACAGTGCAGTATACATAATTTAATATTCCTGCGGTTGATCATTTGCAATGAATTATTAGGGTCATTCAAAAACTATGTTCTTTCCTGAGGGCGAAAGATATTGTTAAAAATGTAAAATATGTGATTTAACTAAAAATAAAATAATTGACGGTCACATTCGAAAAAGGAATCGTTGCTAAAAAAGTGCCCTTTAAAATGTTAAAACTAATCGAAAAAATACAAAGCAGGTCAGAACATTGTAGGTCTAATTCTGTAAATACTAAAGTTTATCACTTTAGGTCGGGGGCAACCCGCAGTACTATTATACAGTTATAAAGTGGCACCTGGGTTACTAGAAAATTAAAAATTTGAAAAGAAAATAATAAATACTAATTTTTTTACTGTTTTATTGAAAGATCGTGGTTTCGGACAAAATAAAACACCAAATTCTATTCTAAATATGCTTAATTAAATAACAATAAAAAATTATTATGTAGACAACGCTTCTTCATAGTTGCGTGTGGTGGTTTTTCAAAGGAAGTGCATTCCTGTGAGTCTAGAATTTGTGGGAGTGTGTTTTAAAATAATGGAAGAAAACAAGGCTAGTGAGGGCTTGCTTCTTAAGAAAGAAGATAGGCTTTGATATTTAGGTTTTCTTACCGACACTGCAAAACATTTGAATAATTTAAATTTAAGATAACAAGGGAAAGATTGCTTCTTTCCAATCCTGATTGATCTTATATCTTTGGCAGAACACTGGCTCTTTGTCTCGATTTTGGAGAAAAAAGAGAAACTGACGCACGCCTAGAAAGTCTATGGACCTTTGAAGCTCGCTCACCCAACCATAGCGACGGTACCCCTTCGGGACCGAAGCAAACAACATATCATGATTAACAACCCCATTGGGCGAGCAGTCCTTACATAAGATTTGTCATTGGCCATGGGAAAGTCATCATAATCTTAGCAGCCTGATCTCAGTTTACAAGATTTTTCTCCGTAAACTACTACGTTTAAATACATTCATCAATTTCCTCATGTTTTGGTTAAATTTTAATTTTAAACAACTTTAATATTACTTTTATAATTCTCAACACCTTAAATAAAATGGGCCGTTAATCAAGTCAAGCTATCTATCACTTCATGACAGGAGATAAAAGCCCTGACGGGCTACGTGCTTCAAAAGAAAACTCAGCTTGGATTCTGTTAGCATCTTCGAGAACTGATCCTAATGTAGATGACTCAGTAAAAAATCTATGAAATAAAGAACCACACTGAAAAAGTACTGACTGTTTAATAATTATTTAGATTAAAATTCTGGTTACTCATTTTGTTTATACATAACCTATAGTGAAACTGAAAAGAAAATGTTAACAATAAACTTAGTTCCTACTTTGTCTTATTTATTATATTATTTTAAATTCCATACTTAGACTTGCAAAATATAGATATTTTGAGTACAAATTTCATAATAAGCCTATAAGTAACATTTTCATCTTTTCATAATCTTTTGATTGAAAAGTTTAAAATTAGCACATAAATTTTTATCAGATGGCACTCTTCCCAAAAAGGTTGGCCATCCTTGCTTTAGGTGTTAAAAAGTTTTAATATGAGAACATCTTACATAAAATTTGATTGTTTGTATTATTGTTTGGGACCGTATGTCCATACCGTTGATCGGAACGTTCAAATTTACAACAGAGACTTCTGATGTTTCAAGGAGCCGTCATTTTTATTATTTATTATGAGGGAGTTTTTCTTCCCGACACATAAAAGTATGAATATAACGTTACGTGTGTAATCAGTTGATTGAAACAAGCGTGATTGCAATTATAGGACCTAGAATTGCTTTAATTTGTGAGTGCTAAATCACTACCTAAAAATGAAGTAGCTCACTTTCATAAAACTTTGTACAAATCAGGGTTTTCCTTCAGGCAATTTTATTCTGCAGTTTAAAATTTGTAAGCGCATTTTCAATTATTTTCATTCTATTCAATATAAAGACATGAAGAAAAGATTACACAATCTCTCTCTTTTTGAAATAATCATTAAAAACTTTTATTGGAAATAAATGTTACCTCAAAGAAAGAACTTTTCAATTAGTTTACTTGTAACTAATAAATAATATAATTTTCTTCCACAGATGGTTTAAAAAGGTAGGGTAATAATATTTTGCTGAATCTTTTTTATAAGATTTTTTTTGTTCTAAAACAATTTAGAAAAGATAACTTCTTATATTTCTGCATTTTATTAATTATATCTTTCTTTTTCATGATTATTATACCTGCCCTTTTTGATCAAAATATGTTCAATAGAAAAGGGCATCTAGAAAAAGTTACATTTTCCCCATTTATGCCTCTGAAAATTTTTTGCTATTTCTTTTGTTCTAAAAAAATTCAGAAAAGATAACTTCTTATATTTCTGCATTTTATTATTCATTATATCTTTCTTTTTTTCCTTGATTCATTATTCCTGTACCTTTTTGATCAAAATATGTTCTAATAGAAAAAGTCTAAAGAAAAAAAAAGATTAAATTTTTTTTTGTGTGTGTGGAATTTTATGCCTCTGAAAATCTTTTGCTATTTCTTTTCCTTTTGCAGTAATGAAATAATAAAGCAAGTTCTTTCGATATTTTTCAAGAAAATGGGATATTAAATTACGGATTACATATTTTCCCATGAAGTTAAAATCAAAACATTTATGTTACACACTCCCAAAACCAAAAAATGTACATAGTTAAAAATTTTTAGGTTGTAATAATCAAGATTTTCTACGCGTAATGATAAAGACAAAAACTAAAACTGAGATAAGTTTTGAAATTAAAAAAATATTCTCCCTTTTTAAATAATTTTTTTAATTAAAGAATTATTTCAAATTATATAAGGTTATTTAAAGTCCAATTATTAATACGAACTTGGATAGTTATATAACTAACAATCTGCAGCCGAAGTTAAAAGAAAGAAAATTTTCTAATTGTCAGATAAGCATAATTAGAAACGTCGTTGTTTGAAAACAAATTCTCATGGAAAATAAACTTTGTAGCAAATAAAATTTTAATATTTGCAAGCCTTCAATGTATTAAATTGATAAGCTCTATTTAATAATTTATTTTATTAATAATAATAACTCTATATTCAATTTTCTTTAAAATGTACTTTATTTTAAAGAAAATTAGATATATCTATTTAAGGAAATGTTGCAGAAAATCAATTTTAGTAGAAATTCTTAGCCGTGTATGTATAAGTGGTCCCTTGATCTGATATCATTGT